>PVJX010000159.1:0-14116 GCA_004027295.1 Dolichotis patagonum | reverse complement strand
GGGCAGCACGTGGGGCTCCCTGAGGCCCCTGTTAAGATCTGCAGCCCCTCAGGTTTCCTTGGCCCCGGCACCAGCACTGCGTGTGAAACTGTGCTTGGTTGGTTTCCAGGGACCACCTCCTCCCAGCCTTCTGTGTCTGGCTGTAGATAAGGAGGTGAGAGGAGCTTGCCTGTGTCGGATAAGGAGGTGACAAGCAGGCCTACACAGATCCTGTGGGGGAGGTGGGGGCCCATCCTCGCGCTTTCACTGTCACTGTCACGACACCCTCGCGCGTGGCCTCCTCCACCGAGATGCTCTGCTGCTGGCTGGCTTGGACCAGAGTGTGGCACTCAGCCTGTCAGCCTTGGCTCAGGGCAGCACAGCTGGGCCACCCTGGGTGTGGCTCTTCAGCAGCTCAGGAACCTGGAGGAGGTGGGAAGCCAGACCTTGGAGGACAACGCTGGGCCTCACTCTGCCCTCCACTTCCTGTCCCTTGGGTGACACAGCGATCTGACGGAGGAGCACAGGATACACCAGGAAGGGTGGTCCCGGAGCCAGGTGGCATAGGTGGCCGCTGCGTCCAGGGGCACTGGCGCTCATGCTGCCCTTACACGCACCTCAGCCCAGACCCCAAGTGGCCCTGAGTCCATGGTAGTGCTTGGAGGTCAGGTCGCCTGCCCTGCGTCCCCTGTCCCTTCTCTGCCCCAGTGTGACTGTCAGGCCATGCTCACGCCTGCCCCTTGCTAGTGCAGCCGTCTGCACACCTTGTCACTCGTGCTCTCTGAGCCTTGTCCAGCCTGCTCTGGCCCCGAGGGCCCTGCCCAGCCTCCCAGGCCAGGGCTCCACCTCATTTCCTGTCTCCCCTGCTGCCTCTGGCAGCATCCCCTCCTTCCCACAGCGGGGAACGGAGAGCCCCACAGCCAGCCCACCCCACGGTCTCCTGTCATGCCTCATGCAGTCCGGGGAGGTGGCCTCCCCAGAAGGCAGATCAGATGGCCCTTGCCACCATGCATGGACCCAGGATGCTATGCAGTATGACACAGGACATGCCCACTCTGGTCTCTCAGCCACTGTGGCCAGCAGATTCCTGTCCTTCCCAGCTCTGTCCTGGACTTTCCTTTCCAACAGGTTCCCCAGCCTGTGCCGGCTGCAGGCTGGTATGTACCCACCTTACCACACCCCACCTGCCACCACCCCGAGCCCTTCACTCCCAAGGGGCTTAGGACATGGGCGCTGAGCCCCGGCTGCTCCCAGTGCCTGCTCACCTGCCCTGCTATGTGGACACTCGGCCACCAGTGCGACAGCCAGGGTGGGCTGCCCTGTGCAGGGGATGCGGAGCACGGCACAAACACAGGCTGGGAGGGACCGCAGGGCTGCTGGGGGCAAGGGCACAGGCATGCGCGGAGGAGGGCATGAGTAGTGGGGGGCCCAGGCCGCGTGTGCCGTGTCCGGGGCATAAGGCCGGGAAGGGGGTCCTGTGGCCACAGGCGCTGCGCTTTGGGGAGCGGCTGGGCGAGGCAGCAGGTGGAAGGGGACACTGTGCCTGTGGTGACCTCAGGTGTGAGCCCTGCACGGGGAGTGGGTTTCACCGCAGCTGCCGCTCTCTGTGAGGGCCTCTGCCTTGTGGGTGGCTCTGCAGCTGAGCAGGCATGGGACTCGCTTCACCCTACTCCTCGGGGCCCCCGCTGCCTCTGGAGCCCCTCTGTGTCACTCAGCCCTGGCGTGGTGGGAGAATCTAAGGGCTTAGCCCAGAGAAGCCCGGCTGGCTGTGGTCCGGGAGACGTGGAAGTCCGACCCGAAGCACAGCCCGGGGGCAGGTGAGCGTCCCAGGTCAACCACCCGCTGCGCCCTGGCCCTGGTCACTAGGGGGCTGCAGTGAACGTTGCCCCGCACCCCACAGGTCACACAAACTGGCCTGCCTGCTGGGATCCGCCAGGGGTTGCCTGGGACCCTGTGGTGTGGCCTGCCAGTGGGAACAGGGCCCCAGCAGGGTCTGCTCCTGACCGAGGGCCCAGCCTGGGGGGTGTCCTGGTCTGGGCAGCCCCAGGCCCACTCCCTGTGCTGCTCGCTTTGTCCTCGCAACAGCGGTGCAAATGGCCAGCACAGTCCCTCTTCTGATGACGTTGGAGGTTGTTTCTGAGCAAAGGAATCTGGCACATTCTATATAGCAGGGTCAGAAATAGAATAAAATACTCAGATTTATTTAGGCCTCATAAGACTCCTAGGACTTGTTTTCTTATTACAGGTTTAAAAATATGTGGGTAACAGCCTGGGAAGTATTTTTTTAACTAAGTGAGGAGGGCTGCCCGGAGACTGAAGGACCTTACGTCATGTGACTTTTAAAAAAGAATTTGGGCTTCTGTGTGTCCACCGAGGGGCTGGTGGGCTCAACCCAGCAGGATCCTTTCTAGGGAAATCCCAGCTCAGCCCTAGTGTCTAAACTGGAAGGGTGGTAGAGAATGTTCCGGTACCTCGAAGAAGGTGGAGAAAGGAATGGCCGAGAAGGAAGATGGTGCAGGGTAGTGTGCAGGTATTAGCGAGGTTTTGCTTGACATGTGGCCAGCTGCTTTGTTTTGGTTTTGTTTCTTGTAGCTCAAGTCATTGGTCAGACGTGGCAGTGGCTTTGTATCTGTATTTTTTGTAAGCGGATGATTTTTCCTGTATGATTCGAGTTTGGTGCCCAACCATCCCCAGAGACCTCTAATTCCACAACGGAGACTGCAGTCTCCGTGCCAGAAATCACATGCTGCTCAGGAGTACTCTTCCCCTTGGAGCAGTTCCTGACTGTACTACTAATTCTCCTGGTTCTTGGAAAAGAATAGTTGATACTCGTATGCTGAGATCAGTTTTGCATGTCTGTATCTGGTAATCTAAGCAACCTTTTTGAAGATGGCAATATGAAATATTACAGCCATTGTTCCATTCCTGGCATCTTGTTTTGAAAGCCTATATTATTATCGTTCTTGGGTTGTTGCTGTTGTTTGTCTCTATTGCTTTTTGTTTTCCTGTGTCTTTTTTTCTATTACTCATACTTTCATCACATCTTCTAAATGTACTTTGCATCAGCCATGAAGATGAAAGGGAAAGATTGCTGTCATGAACGTAGAGTGACTTCTGGTAGTGGCTGTCACATGGAAAGGGCACATGGAAATTGTTGGTGTGCCTGTGTGTGTTATCTTTGGGGCTAGAAATCAGGGGGAGGGGAAATGGGATGAAACAAACATTTGCTTGCTTTTGAAGTAAGACAAAAACCAAAAATGAAAAATAAGAATGAGTGGGGTCTGTGGGAATGGGGTTACCTAGCATCAAAATAGGAGGGAGACGCCGCTAAACTCCCCTTTTCACAGAGGTGGTTTGAACTACACAATGTTGTATGTGCTTGGAAGGTAAGATTGCCTCAGTGAAGAAGGGAAAGCCTGAAGTTGAAAACCACGGAAACGTATGAGCCTAAGTATAAAAAGTTGGTCACACGGCCGAGCTAGTCCTCTGTACAACAGCCATGATGGCTTCGCACAACTCAGGACCTGACCCTAAAAGCCACTTGGGAATGCAGGAGGCCAGTAGCTGAAACAGCCCTGAAAAAGGACCGAATTCAAGCATGCAGACTCTCACTTCAGAGCTTCCTGCAAAGCCAGGGTGAGCAGGCGAGAGCGCAGATGTAGAGACAGAAGGATCACGCACAGATGGGAGGGAACCCAGCCTGCTCTCCTGTGCCCTCGGGGAATGCAGCTGTATCCCAAGGAAGCTGCCCTGGACCCTCCCAATGACCAGTCACCTCTCAGAGCTCCCACCATGTCCCTACATGGCTGCTCCAAGGACCAGATTTTAAGACAGAGGTGTCGGAGGCCACTCCGTGTAGAAGCCACAGCAAGGACCACAGCCCCTCCAGGGAACACGAGCAGAGCCGGGGACGCTGCAGCTGCCACCATTTGGGTGGGTCTGTGCTGTCCCCAGTGGCCTGGCTGTGCTGGTGGGAAGGACACCCCTGTCCCCCGACACTGAGGCGTGGGGGCCTAGGCTTACACCTCAGCAATGTCTGAGCAAACCATCTCTCGAATGTGGGAAGTAGGAAGTCATGTACACGTTCATCAAAGGGCGACATCACTCAAAGTGCTTGTACCAAAATCCGAGTAGCAGATGCGTCTGCATTTTTACAATCCCTGCTACTCACTTACAGTTTCCTAGCCTACACCTAAGGGAAGAATTAAAAATAATAAATACAACCGTTTTATCAGATCTGCCCGTAGCATTTTACAAAGTTAGCAGGGAATCGTCAGCTATTTTCATTGTTGCCGTGGTCTGGATTTTTTGGTGTCTGTAGTGAATCTTGGGTCACCCTGCGATGGTGCTATGAGGAAGTGTGGGACCTTCAGAAGGCGTGGCCTACAGCAAGGAAGTTAGGTCCCTGGGGGTGTGACTGGAGGATACTGAGACCCTGTCCTTCTGGATTCTCTCTCCTCCGGGCCACCGGGAGGGGAGCAGCCTCCTCTCCTCATGTTCCCACTGTGACAGTCTATCCCACTGTGAGCCCAGAGCGGCAGGGCCAGACGAACATGCACAGAAATCTCCTAAGACACACTGTTTCCTTTCGTAGGTGGGTGATCTCAGGTATTTCCACACGGTGGCCTCATGGTGTGCACAGTAAGTCTCCTTGCTTTGCCGGATAATTAAATCGCACAGCAACAAAGACAAGGACAGCTAGCAGAGATGAACCCTGAGAGCCGACCTGCAGGGAGAGGTTCCCCAAGCGTCTCTCTGTCCCCTCCTCCCACAGGGGACCTCTGCTCTCCCGGGCTCCCGTGGTGGACTTTGGTCAGAGGCGTCCACCCTGCACTTCATTTGCAGAGGACCTCACACTGCACGTCAGGTGTGGCCCCATGAGAAGGTGTGGGTGCCAGTCTGTGCTCCCAGGCAGCGCTGGTGGCTCCGGGGGTCTGGTGGCCCTGGGACCCCATGTTATTGAAAGTACTGCAGGGAGGTCAGTGTGCAAAACCAAGGCTTTCACTGGGGGGCAGATATAAGATGGAAAGACAGCATCAAGTAGGAATAAGGGGGCCACAGAGAAATGTGGGTGTGCCTACTCGGAGAAGCTACAGGACCAAGCCCAGTGGGCAGGAGAAGTGGAACTAAAGGAGCACCTTGGCGTCTTCTCTGTCACCGAAGCGTTTAGGAAAGTCACTTGGGACAGCGGCTCTGCCCTGTGAGCAGATTCACTTTGTCCCCTGGGTCTGTGCCACGCAGGGCGTGGTGGTGGAGGTCAAGGAGCACATGCTTGTGTTGGGCAGTGGCTTCCGCCCCTTGCCAGCCCTTTCAAAGGCTGTGTTTTGGGGCTGCACAACCTGTCCCCCTGTCTCCCTGTGGTGACTCACGGTGTCTCCCTTCCGGCCCATGATTCACTGAGAGCCTGACCTTGGACGTCACTTACCCAGCTGTGACAGAGTAGCCCAGGAGAGGGAAGAGAAACACGAATAATTCAAAAGTCCCCATACACTCACAGGGCTGGTATAAAAGCAGACATGGATAAGCAAATGCTACCTGTTGTAGAAAAAGCCCTACTCATAATGAGTCTTAACCAACCTGGTTTATTTCTGAACATTTTATAAGCTTTAGGCCACTGGGGTATTAGCATAATTACCTTGGAAAAAATAAATGGTCTCCCAGGAGACAATGGCTGTGCAATTACCCCTAGTTAGGTTTTTACTGGAGAGATTTCTAAAGCTATGGGGCTAGACTGAATAATTTCCTCCTTTAAAATCCAGCCCAGTCACTAGGCAACGCTTTGTTTACTGTCACGGTTGTGTCTGAGGCTTCTATTATGTCGGTTTAAAAATAAAAGTTTGTAATAGAGAAGTATTTTTCCTGCTTCTTGCAGATTTTAGCTACTTAATTTTAGACATCTGCAGAAACTGTGTACGTGGAGTGTCAGAACGGCTGGGATGTTATAACGTGGGTACTTGAAGTGTGATGGTGGGTTCTGGCTCCAGTCTCCCTTGCACAGCGGGCTGCGGAAACTAGAATTTTCGGTCCCTGAGGCGGCTCACAGAAATTCTCCTCCTCCCCTCCTTTCTGATGTGGAGCTGGGCAGAAAGAACCCCTTGTCCTGCATCATTCAGGTGTCACAGGAGCATGAGTGCCTGAAGCTGGGCCCGTGCTGACTTATATCCTCAATCAAGCACAGGCAAAGGCCCTGGGGCCACTGAGTGGAGTCCCGAGTGGGACTCCGTGGCACTGGGGATGGAGCCCTCGCTGTGTACGAGCTGACTGTGTCTCTAGGTACCACAGGGCGGCACCGGGGCAGAGCCAGAGCTGCTAGCTGCTTAGGGGACGGAGTGGGGTTCCTGCACAACTACATCAGCACATTCAAAGCTCGAGTCTGAGGCCTGTGGGCTCCGTCCAGAGCACCCTGACCGCAAGGGGGGATAGAGAGGTGGGAGGCTGCCGCAGTGTTTCCCAAGAGGGCTGTGCGGGCCCCGTCCTGTCCAGGGCTCCTTGCTGTCTGTCTCAGATGCTCCAAGGTGCTCCATAGTCCTTGGTCCCTTTGCTGTGTCCCCCTAGACTCCTGTCTCCCTCCCATGTTCCAAACCAGGGCCCCAATGCTCCTGACTTGATGTGTGAGGAGGGTGGGGGTCCCTGCTGAGCTGATCGGGGGACCACACTCGAATTTTCCTCTAGGCAGTTCACCAGAGTAACCAAAAAGCCATTTTGATGTGTGTGAGTCTCCACATGAGTCTGCTGGATGTCACCATGCTGGGCAGCAGTGGGCAGGTGGGGCCAAGCACCTGGACCCTGGTCCTGCCTGGCAAGGAGCAACAGCAGCAGCAGAACCTGCCCGCAGACGCCTGCATGTGCCCGACCCTCTAAACGGCGGTCGTGAGGCAGCAGGGCCAGGACCCAGGCCGCCCGGGGCCAGGCTGCAGTGTGTGGCCACCAGGGTCACCTGCAGGCTGTGTGACAGGTGTGCGGTTCGCCTGGGCAGGCCCTGAGACCAGAGAAGCTCGGGGAGGGAGACCTTTGGGTCATGTGTCCTAGGGCCACCCTGATCTGGGCCCAGAGCACTAAGGGACAACGGAGAGGGCCCTCTGCAGAGGCGGCTCCTGCCCAGACGCCACGCTAAGCCACTTCTGGCGTGAAAGGGCCCTTCCCGGCGTGCAAGGGCTGGTCTGACATATGGCACGTGTTTAAATAAAACACACGAATTACAGTAAAAGACATCCCTGCGGGTCCCCCTGGCTTCCCGCACACCCATCCCCTGCCGCTCTCTGTGGCGGCTCCGAGGTCTTCTTTCCTGAGGGTCTTTAGTGGCGCTGTGGTGGCTGCCTCGGGGTCCTGAGTCCACGTAAAACATTTCCCTTTTGTGGTCGTATCCCCTCGAGGAAGAGCCAGCAGTTGCACTGTGTCATACCCCGCGAAGGTGGCGGGTAAGGACAGTGTCGTGTCTCCAGCCCACAGTCCCACCGCACAGCACCGTGGTGTCGCTGTGTGGTGCTGACACCTCCCAAAGACACACACGAAAGAGGACTCCAGACCCGGTGCAGGACACGGCCAGAAGGACGGGGTGAGGGGTGGAAATCCAGGGCAGTCGCAAGGTGTCTTTCACTGTAACAGTGTTTTTTAATGGAAACAATCACAGTATTTTTCTAAAAAATCACACCTCATAGTCCTTTTATTCCAACTAGAAAATTTAGATTTTAAATTGGTCTTCTTCATGAAGGCTAACGTATTTGATTTTTTTCCTTTCGCTTTAAATTCCTGGAGTGATAGAAGAAGTGTGAAATCTTCTCTAAATGCTGCAAGAATATTTATTCCTCTCTACTTTAAAATAAATAACACATACATACCGGATAGTAGAATTCAGAGCTCTCCGACTGTCCATTTGCAGAGCCTTGCTATGCTGAAAATTAAATATTTCGATAATATATTATTGATGCTAAAGTAATTTTCTTCCAAAGTGCAAGTTATTTTGTAGGCAAGATTTGCCTTTTATCTGTTAGACTGCTAGCTTCTATAAACCCGGGGCCATTTACATCCCAGACTTAGGAGACACCCTGTAATGGAAAGGTCCTTGAATCATCGCCTCCATTGTCCCCAGAACTCACAGCGCCCACAACCCTCCCCTAGCATGCTGCAGCGCCTGTATAGAACCAATGGACTCTTCTTGTATTCTTACCTCAGGCCTAGATAACTTACAGCAGCTGCTAGGTGCTGCCTGCTAGGTACAAAGTTGTTACACTGTATTGTTTAGAAAATAACTCCGAAAGCAAGTCCGTGTTTGTTGTTGTGAATACAATGTTTTAAAAATTATTTGCAGTCCCTTATCAGTTGAGCCCCTGATGTAGCACACAAAGAAACAGCGCTGCTGGGCGTCCATGGTTATGGAATCCAGAATCCGCAAAGTTGCATTGAGAGTTTTGCGTTCTTTGCGTGCCACCCCTGCCACGAGTGCAAACCATTTGTTGGCGGGTTTGTCTGGAGTTCAGAGCTTGCATTTTTGGTGAGTTGTTCCTGCCCAGGCTGCTGGTTGCAGGGATTGGTGAGAGCACAGAGCTCGGACCTCATGGAGGGAGCTGAGGCAGTGGGGCTGGGAGACCACGTTCAGAGCCGGGAGGTGGCAGGAGTGACACCAGATCACGGTGGGGGTGGGTGGAGTGAGGAGGCGGCGGCACTGAAGGGTAGAGTGCTGGTTTGGTCGGGACAGGATGGAGCAGCTGTGCGGCAGGGAGACTGGAGGAGCCTCCGCCCCGGGACTGAACATCCATCCAATGCCCCGACCTGCAGGAGGAGAGCTTTGCTTTGGTTCGAAGTTCCGAGGTTTCAGTCCAGAGTCCGCCAGCTGCAAGGCAGGAGCATGGGCGGTAGGGCCTGGTGGAGGAAGATGCTCAGTTCATGGTGCCTGGAAGCAGAGCACAGGGGAAGAGCCAGAGAGGAGGCAGCCAGGGGCATCGAGAGTCCCCAGGTCACAGCCAGGCCCGCTTCCCCCAACTCAGCCCATCTCCCAAGAGCCCAGACCCACACCCCACACCGTTAGGGTCCCGTTGATGGGTGAGCAGGGCCGAGGTGAGCGCCTGCTGTCCAGTCCCTGCCTGGCACCGCAGGCGCGATGACGGTGAGGGTGCACAGGGCGGGCAGGGAGGCGGGAGCCGGCTTCCAGGTCCCTGGTGTGCAGAGCAGAGCAGAGTGAGTGCGGGGCTTTCAGGATGCACAGAGAGGGCCCCTGAGTTTGAGGTGTGGAAGGAGCAGAGACCCAGCAGTCCCAAGCGGAGAAGCAGGGCAGAGAGGAGACGGAGGCGCTTGAGGGCGCCCCCTGGTGAGGGTGGCAGCAAAGTCCACTCTTCCCAGGCGGCCCTGGGGGACAGAGCGGGTGCTGGGCCTGCAGAGGAAATGGCAGCTTTCTTACACACTTTGCTAGCACAAAGGACTCGTAGTGCCCAGTGTCCACTCACAGTGGCACCTGTAACACCCATTCCCGGAGGCCACCAGCCGTGACGGCCACCTCGGCCCCCTGTGCCCAGCGCTGTGTCCTCCTCTCCCCTGTCCACGTGGCAGTGAGGTTCTGATCTGGCCGTGGCGACGGTAGAACCACAGGAAGGCAGCGAGGCTGGTAGCGGCTCCTTTGCTGAGCTGGGGGAGGCTGTGCCATGACGGGTGGGCTGTCCCAGGTGCCCGCGCCACCGGGCACAGCCTGAGGGCCCCACGTGGGCACTGCAGGGCTGATCGGTGTCACCCAAGGTTTTCTCCTCTCCCTGTCCCTTCCACCCACACCCAGAGCTGGCGAGCCGCAGCCAGCAGGCTGCACCTTCTGTTGGTGCAGTCTGAAATTTAAGAATTTCTAAACGATTTTGTTTAATGAAAGGGAGAATAGTATTTCATAACCTAAGAAAACGATGTGCAATTCCATGATTGGTGTCACAAATGAAACCGTACTGGAAAACGGCCAAGTTCGATCTGTGAAGTGTATCTCTTGGGCCTCAGCGGTTGAGCAATTGTGACAGACCCTGCAGCCCCAAAGCTGAGGGTCACTCACTGCCGACCTCAGGAACCGATAACAGGTACTGTGTGTCCTGGTGGGTATCGCTGGCCTGTTCCCATGCTGGCCGTACCAAGACCACCACCCATCCACTGGGCCTGGGTGCAGGATTGGGACACCACGGTGACACATTTCTGATCCCAGACCCAGTGGGAATAATGACCCCCAGTATATAAATAAATATATGTATAAATAAATAAATGTATAAATAACAGGCAAATAACCAGGCAGTGATAAACACTAAGTAATTCCTACTATTGGCTTTGCACTGGGTCAAAAATTCAAGTAATCTAACTTTTCTTTCTTTCTTTCTTTCTTTTTCTTTTTTTTATTTTAAAGAGAAAAAATAAAAATAATAAGGCAGCGTTTCAAAACAGGCTAGTAAAGGAGTAATAGTAATTAACACGTTATATATTATCTTCATAGTAGTTGTTCGGAGTACAAGATACAGTATGAAATCTTGAACAAACTGTATTAGCACAAACCTTTCTTTCCAGTGAACTAGGAGATACTAGCTATCTTAACTATCTTGTATAGAAATGTATTTTTTCTTTTCACTTCCTTCCTTTCCTCTTTCCCCATCACAGTTGAACTTTACAGTTGTTTTAATTTGCATCTCTCAAATGACCAAAGATGGTGAACATTTTTTCATGTATTTATTTGCCATTTATATTTCTCTATCTGAGAAGTATCTGTTCAGCTCAGATGTCCATTTTTGGATTGGGTCTTTAAATTTGGGAAGGTCTAATTTTTCAATTCTTTATGTGTTCTAGATAGGAGTTCTTTGTCTGAGGGACAAACTGTTTATAATTTTTTCCCACCCTGTGGGTTGTCTTTTCACTCTGTTAGTGATTTCTTTTGTTGGGCAAAACTTTTTAATGAGGTGAGGTCCCACTTTTTGATTCTTTATAGTATTTTCCTTGCAGTCTGGGTTTTGTTCATGAAGTCTCTGGCTACACCTCTATCTTTGAGATTTCTACCTATTTTCTCTTCCAGTAAATTTAGCATTTCTGTTTTAATATTTAGATCTTTGATCCATTTTTACTTTACTTTAGTGCATGATGATAGACATGGGTCTAGTTTCAGTCTTCGGCATGTGGAAAGCCAGTTTTTCCAGCACCATTTGTTGAAGAGTCTGTCCTCCCAGGGAACATGTTTGTCCCCTTCTTCAGAGATAAAGTGGTTGAGTGTGTTTGGGGTTTCACCTGCATCTTCTATTCTGTTCCACTGATACTGGCCTTGTTTCTGTTTATTTGTTTTTGTTTTGCTTATTTTTGTTTTGGTTTTTGCCAGTGGCATGTTGATTTTATCACACTAGCTTTGTGGAATAATTTCAAGTATGGGGTTGTGAGGCCTCCTGCCTTGCCTTTTTTGCCCAGAGCTGCCTTTGCTATTCTAGGTCTCTTCTGTTTGCAAATGAGTTTTCGGAATGTTTTCCCTAGACCTGTGAGGTATGCTAATGGTATTTTGGTTGGGACTGCATGAAATCTGTATAGCAGTTTTGAGGGTAGGACCAAGCCAGCTTTTCACAACGAACAAGTTAGTAACAGTCCAGAAATTCCAACAGCTGCTCTTGGGCATCCTTGGGAGCAGCTCAGGGTGGGGTGCTGGCTTGGGAATCCTGGGGAGGAGGATTGCCTGACCTGCTCTTCAGGTCAAGCAGAGTTGCCAAGAACATGGGAGGGGACACCAGAGCTCCCCATTTGCTGGCCGGTGGGTCAGTCATCTGTAGACGCCCACATCTGCGCTTCACTAAGCCGCAGGCAGTCCCTGCTCCAGTCCAGGTGACATCAGAATTACCTGTCACCAGCGTCAGTGTGACCTGTGACATCAGCTGTTGGGCCCTGGGTTGGGTTTGGGGTGGCAAAGAGTCGGTGGCTCTCAGCGTGGGCCAGCCCCTCTGCTTAGCGGTCTGAAATCCTGTTGAGGCTTTTGGGAACCTGACCATGGAAACCTGACCAAACACCATGGAAAACGATCACGCCCTTGTATTGCTCAGCTCAAACACGTCTTTCTTTCCTTTCCTAATGTGTTATGTTTCTGGAATAGACGCAGCTTTCCAAGTTCCCTCCTTGAAAGTGCGTTTTCTGTTTTAGTAAACACTGGTCACATGGCCCAAGGCATCGCAGAGAAGAGAACACTGTGGCCTTAATGCTATGGTTTCTATTAATACCGCACTAAGATTTCAAAAACACCAGTAAAACTGTGCAGACTTGTGGCAGAATCTGTTTACCGTATCTCCCTGTTCCAGGTTTTATGCCGACGTCTTGGTGGGCTGGAGGTTCGCCCTGCGGTAGAGCACTTGCCGGAAGCCCTGGGACCCACACCCAGGGCTGAGGAAAGCCATTACTAGGGGGACTTCATGGATACGTTACTGTGGACTGGGTCAGCAAAGTCACTGATGCACTTCCTTTTTAGATCGGCACATTTGCGACCCATGATAAACACACCCACACTCATGGCATGCCATGCATGCGGCGTCTTCCTACTGCCCAGTGTTATGTCTCGGTGGAATTTCTTTGCCAACGTTGCTGCTGTTTGCATCGTGAAGTGATTTGGGGCAAGTTTCGGTGAATCCTTCTGCTGGGGGTGGGAAGCAGAAGTGAAGACGCATTGTTGGGAGGATGTGGGGTCCTGGAGCTTGGCTGCCAGAAGATCTCTGTTTCTTATAGGTTAGGATGAGAGAAACTTAGGTTTTAACTTGCAGAGTCACAGATCGCCTCGGGGAGTGCAGGGTGCCAGCCTGCAGGTGGATGGGGCGCGTGGAGCACAGGCCCCCTGGGCCTGGGAGGAGCCTGTGGTGCAGAGCTGGCTGGCAAGTGGGGCACAGGGCTTCGCCCAGCTGTTCCCCACCACACCGCACTGGTGAGCTTAGGCAGCTCAAGCGAAGGCCAAGTGTGAGTCTGTCTGCCGGTGTGCAGGGGTCTGGCTGGCAGGGCTGCTGCATTCAGGGGCGAGTGCCTGAGTCCTAGGAGCCGCTGCTCCCCCAGGAGGGGAGGGGGGAGCGCCTCCCTCCCCAGCCTGGATCTGTGGCCCCTCACGGGACCCTCCTATTGTCCCCACCCAGGGGGCTGAGTCCCCCTGGAGCTGCCTGGTGCCTGTCACACTCGAAACCCTGTAACTCCTCCAGCAGACTCCTTCCTCCTGTTTTAAGTCACTTGCAAACAGGAACTGGGTTTTCTTGTTTTTAGATCATCCTCCCGCTTCTCATCTGGGACTCTGAACCTCGGTTTCCCTATCTGTTAAGTGGTTTGGCAGTCCCTGATGCTGGAAATGTCCTGGAATATTAGTAGTTTTGTTTTTGTTTTTTGGTTTTTTTTTTTTTTTTGGTCTGCTAGGGGTGGAACCCAAGGCCTCCGCATTGAGCTCCATCCTCAGATAGGCTCATGCTAAATTGCTAAAGTGCCCTAGCTGGGCTTGAACTTGTGATCCTCCTGCCTCAGCCTCCCGGAATGCTGGGAGTGTGAATTTCAGTATGCGTTAGTTCCCTTCAGTCTTGAGGGACAAAGCCAGTGAGAGTGGGGGAGCATGCTGCAGACGTCAGGCAGCTCCCAGTGAAGGAAAGGTGGTTTCTGCCCTGTCTGCCTTCTGCTGCATAGGACCCAGTGGGCTCTGGGTTCAGTGAAGCTGAACCACCTGCCCTGGAGGGGAGTGGAAGGTGGGAGAGGGGAGGGGCTGGGCAGGGCCGTGGAAGCTTGAGGAAGGAAGAGGGGCACCCCGAGGCCTCTTGAGGCTAGGAGCCCCGCCCCACGCACCACCGTCTCTGTGGCTTCTCCTTGTGCTGTGTGCCCTGTGTTCCTTGCTGGAAAGAGGGTGCCCTAGGTTCCCCCAAACCAGTGAGAGCCCTGGGGCCGGCAAGAGAAGGCCTCTGAGCTTCAGGGGGACCCACAGGTGTGTTTCAGGGGTTTGGCCCCTTGATGGGCCGATGTCCTGGCCCCAGAGCCACGGATCTGCAGGCAAAGATCTACTGTGAAAGCTGGTGGGGACCCTTCAACATCCTTGGAGGCGGGAAGGGAAGGAGAGAGGAGGGGAGGGGAGGGATAGGAGGGGAGGAGAGGAGAGGGGAGGGGAGGGAAGGAAAGAGGAGGGGAGGGAAGAGGAGGGGAGGGGAAG